>JAWNOB010000032.1:0-15000 GCA_035046265.1 Drosophila bunnanda
TGGTATACATAGAGAAAATCTCAATAATCATATGAAAATATACAATTATATTAAAATAATTGTATATTTCATATAATACAATCAATATTTTGTATTATTATACAAAATATTTCATATTATTGAACAAAATATATGCGAAGCAAATATTTTGTACAATGACCGGTCGGCAACCACTGCCTACCTATATAGGTTTTTTGTCCCGGCGTCCCGCGAAACGTAATTTATCGTATGGGGAAAATAGTATACATAGAGAAAATCTCAATAATCATATGAAAATATACAATTATATTAAAATAATTGTATATTTTACATAATACAAAGTATTTCATATTATTATATATTATTATAAAATAGATTGCAAAAAGCTAATATATTAAACAACAATGACCGGTAGGCAGGCAACCACCACTGCCTACCGTATATATATATAATATATATATATATGTATGTATTTATATATTATATATATATATACATTTTCTTTACATTTTTATTATGTAGTGTTCTCCTCTTAATTGATTTATTGTGTTACATATTTTGAGAATTATATATTCTCGAAGTTCAAAAAATTGACTTTATCTTATTATCTTCTTAATATTCGTGGTTCGAGAGACATCATGCTAATAATCAAAATCACATATACCACATCTTATAGCAGAAAGATAATGATAATTTCAAATATTTTCCAACTTTTTATTCTGAATATATAATATATGTTGATCATTTGTATATTCTCAACATATATTATATATTAATGCATTTATTTATTTATATTATATTTCAAATATAATAAATAAATACACATTTAATATATATATATATATAGCACCATCAATATATATATATTTTTCCATAAGCACACACATTATTGGCGGGTATATATAAATAAATTATATATACAACACCAGTGTGTGCTTTTTTCATATTATTTATCGAATCATCAAGCAAAGGATAAGCTTCAGTGGATCGCAGTATGGCAGCTGCTCAACCACTTACAACACCTTGCCTGTTACAAAAGTCGTTTACAATTGATTCTAGGCTTTGTCATTGTATTAAATAATGCTTTTATATGTAACTAGCGCGGCACTAGGTGATCAAAGATCCTCCTAATTTACTATGTTACAAATTACATTGGCATCACATCCATTGTCGTTTATAAAATGAATTACAAACTTTAAATGGTTTAGAAGCCATACAATGCAAATTGCCCCTTATTTATCATTGCAGTCCAGCACGGATACGACCTTAGAGGCGTTCAGGCATAATCCAACGGACGTAGCGTCATACCACTGTTCGCTCGAACAAGTATTGTGCCATTGGTCCGTACCTGCGGTTCCTCTCGTACTACGCAGGAATGCTGTCGCAACAACGTTTTGTCATTAGTAGGGTAAAACTAACCTGTCTCACGACGGTCTAAACCCAGCTCACGTTCCCTTGCATGGGTGAACAATCCAACGCTTGGTGAATTTTGCTTCACAATGATAGGAAGAGCCGACATCGAAGGATCAAAAAGCGACGTCGCTATGAACGCTTGGCCGCCACAAGCCAGTTATCCCTATGGTAACTTTTCTGACACCTCTTGTTAAAAACTCTTTAAACCAAAAGGATCGATAGGCCGAGCTTTTGCTGTCCCTGTGTGTACTGAACACCGAGATCAAGTCAGCATTTGCCCTTTTGCTCTATGTGTGGTTTCTGTCCGCACTGAGCTGGCCTTGGGACACCTCCGTTATTATTTGAGAGATGTACCGCCCCAGTCAAACTCCCTACCTGGCAATGTCCTTGAATTGGATCATACCTGAGTAATTGGAGTTATACCAAATTTTCAAATCAAAAATACATAAATGCATCGTCTCATTAAAGAATTTGTTTGCGATTATATAACAAACTCGTGATACTTTGATCAAGAAGCTTGCATCAAAACCCAATACCATAAGATATAATAAATATATCCGTATAATGGCTAGGAAATGATACACGTTCCATTTAATCAAGTAAGTAAGGAAACAATAAGAGTAGTGGTATTTCATTGTCGATACCAAACCGAAGTCTAATATCTCCCACTTATTCTACACCTCTTATGTCTCCTTACACTGCCAGATTAGAGTCAAGCTCAAAAGGGTCTTCTTTCCCCGCTAATTATTCCAAGCCCGTTCCCTTGGCTGTGGTTTCGCTAGATAGTAGATAGGGACAGTAGGAATCTCGTTAATCCATTCATGCGCGTCACTAATTAGATGACGAGGCATTTGGCTACCTTAAGAGAGTCATAGTTACTCCCGCCGTTGACCCGCGCTTACTTGAATTTCTTCACTTTGACATTCAGAGCACTGGGCAGAAATCACATTGTGTCAACACCCGCTAGGGCCATCACAATGCTTTGTTTTAATTAGACAGTCGGATTCCCCAAGTCCGTGCCAGTTCTGAATTGATTGTTAATTGATAATCGTTATAATTAATAAGAACTAATTGGTTTGACCCAACTAGTATTCTTAAAAATTTTAGCAAGAAAGTTCCACAATTGGCTACGTAACTAAACTATCCGGGGAACAAGTAACTAACATAAATGATAGAAACTCTATTTACCCAGAACGAGCACATAAACCATGTTATTGTTTCCCAATCAAGCCCGACTATCTCAATCTTCAGAGCCAATCCTTATCCCGAAGTTACGGATCTAATTTGCCGACTTCCCTTACCTACATTATTCTATCGACTAGAGACTCTTCACCTTGGAGACCAGCTGCGGATATTGGTACGGCCTGTTGAGAAGTTTGCGTATCCCCACCATAAATTTTCAAGGTCCGAGGAGAAAATATCGACACAACAGTATATGTCATGCTCTTCTAGCCCATCTACCATATCTCTCTGCGAAAGACTTCCATGGTAGTACGGCTATAAAACAGAAAAGAAAACTCTTCCGATATCTCTCGACGGCTTCTTTATGGTCGTTCCTGTTGCCAGGATGAGCACGAGGCCCATATTTAATAACAAACGGATACTCAACAGGTTACGGAATTGGAACCGTATTCCCTTTCGTTCAAAATTATTCAAGTATATTAATTGGCATTTTTGTTTTATATAGTCATTTTATTACTTGAAAATTTTCGGCTTTCGCCTTGAACTTAGGACCGACTAACTCGTGATCAACCACTGTTCACACGAAACCCTTCTCCACTTCAGTCCTCCAAGGTCTCATTCGATTATTTGCTACTACCACCAAGATCTGTACCAATGGCAGCTCCATGCAGGCTTACGCCAAACACTTCTACGCATACCATTGTACCTTCCTACTCACTAAAGTTTCAAAATTTATATTACAAGTAATATAAATCATCTACTTTAGCGGTAATGTATAGGTATACAACTTAAGCGCCATCCATTTTAAGGGCTAGTTGCTTCGGCAGGTGAGTTGTTACACACTCCTTAGCGGATTTCGACTTCCATGATCACCGTCCTGCTGTTTTAAGCAACCAACGCCTTTCATGGTATCTGCATGAGTTGTTAATTTGGGCACCGTAACATTACGTTTGGTTCATCCCACAGCGCCAGTTCTGCTTACCAAAAGTGGCCCACTGGGCACATTATATCATAACCTTAAACTTCATATCAAGAAAGTTAAGGTTCTTACCCATTTAAAGTTTGAGAATAGGTTAAGATCGTTTCGACCCTAAGGCCTCTAATCATTCGCTTTACCAGATAAGATTATTTTATATAACATTAAAATGCACCAGCTATCCTGAGGGAAACTTCGGAAGGAACCAGCTACTAGATGGTTCGATTGGTCTTTCGCCCCTATACTCAATTCTGACAATCGATTTGCACGTCAGAACTGTTTCGGTCTTCCATCAGGGTTTCCCCTGACTTCAACCTGATCAAGTATAGTTCACCATCTTTCGGGTCACAGCATATCTGCTCAAGGTACGTTCCAGTTAGAGGCATAAATAATATAAATATTATTATACATAACTATATAGAACGCCCCGGGATTGTGTTAATTAGCTATAAATAGTTAAGAAACTAATCCCATTATTAGTCAAGTTAATTACGCTATTAGGTTTATATCCCAATAACTTGCACATATGTTAGACTCCTTGGTCCGTGTTTCAAGACGGGTCCCGAAGGTATCCTGAATCTTTCGCATTGTTAATCGTACAAGTGCATATAATAAACACAAAAATCGATGATAATCATGCCATTATATAATTCCGAAAAATTAACGCACTGTAGTCATATAAATCTATCAGCACTTTATCAAATTAATGACATTTATTCTATGTTAAAATGCAAGCATAATAATTTGAATAAACTATAAGCCATATTTTATGATAAATTTTGTTATGTTAATAGATTACAATGTCCTTATATGGAAAAAATGCACACTATTTTCATAATATTGTTTAAATATTACAAGTCTAATGATGAATTTTCCATAACGGATATTCAGGTTCATCGGGCTTAACCTCTAAGCAGTTTCACGTACTGTTTAACTCTCTATTCAGAGTTCTTTTCAACTTTCCCTCACGGTACTTGTTTACTATCGGTCTCATGGTTATATTTAGTTTTAGATGGAGTTTACCACCCACTTAGTGCTGCACTATCAAGCAACACGACTCTTTGGAAACATCATCTAGTAATCATTAACGTTATACGGGCCTGGCACCCTCTATGGGTAAATGGCCTCATTTAAGAAGGACTTAAATCGTTAATTTCTCATACTAGAATATTGACGCTCCATACACTGCATCTCACATTTGCCATATAGACAAAGTGACTTAGTGCTGAACTGATTTCTTTTCGCTCGCCGCTACTAAGAAAATCCTTGTTAGTTTCTTTTCCTCCCCTAATTAATATGCTTAAATTCAGGGGGTAGTCCCATATGAGTTGAGGATGTATAAAACATTTGTTTGCTTTAATTCTTTTTATATAGAGAATACATTAATATTTAAAATTTGTTAGCCATTAACAAACCCAACGAAGAATAATAACACTTGCAACGTTTTTCTATTTTTTGCATCATTAATAAGAGACAATTCTAGATGAAAAATATTTTCACATTTTTTATGCTAGACATTTCTCAGTATTATTTGATTTAAAAATAAGAAAATATTTCTCTCCGTTTTCACATTCAAATATTTACAACAATGTGAGAATAATGCATTTCATATAAATTTTTATATTATGAATATAAATAATAATAAATATTATATTATATTCAATAATATACCATGTGCTTATAAAATTCATAAAATGAAAATTATGAACAACTTATTTTGCATAGTCTTACAACCCTCAACCATATGTAGTCCAAGCAGCACTTTAAAATTAATTAAAGTACATAACAGCATGGACTGCGATATGCGTTCAAAATGTCGATGTTCATGTGTCCTGCAGTTCACACGATGACGCACAGTTTGCTGCGTTCTTCATCGACCCATGAGCCGAGTGATCCACCGCTTAGAGTTTTAATAATTTTGTTTTCTATATATCATCAGAAATGTTTTTATTGAAAGAAATTAAAAATACACCATTTTACTGGCATATATCAATTCCTTCAATAAATTAAACATTGTTTTTCTTTTTTTTTTTAAATCCAAAACAAATGTTGCGAAAAGTCTTAGTTTTATATAAACAATATATATATCTATAGTATTTCAAAAATTTTAATATATTGGGCTTTTTATTGTGATATAATATTGATTATTTTATATAAAACGTTAACCTGAAAAAAACCAGGTACAACATTATACGTTTCAGATTGTTGCATTAACCAATGTATGCACATAATAATAATGAACAATACATTACGCAACGCCTGTATATTATGGTCCATATACACGCAACAATTTTAATATTTTCTTTCCATTAAATTATTTGCTTTTTTTTTTAACATTTAGCTTTGCTTGGATGCTATTTTTTAATGTTAAATTCGATATCTTTGATTTGCTTGTTCAAAGTTTTATTTATTATTTTTTTTGGCAATTTCTTTAATATTATTATTATAACAATAATAATATCATATATTAACGGCAAGGAAAATTATAAACTATAATGATCCTTCCGCAGGTTCACCTACGGAAACCTTGTTACGACTTTTACTTCCTCTAAATAATCAAGTTCGGTCAACTTTTGCGAAACAACCGTAACACGCAAGGCGTCACAGTGATCACGTCCGGAGACCTCACTAAATAATTCAATCGGTAGTAGCGACGGGCGGTGTGTACAAAGGGCAGGGACGTAATCAATGCGAGTTAATGACTCACACTTACTGGGAATTCCAAGTTCATGTGAACAGTTTCAGTTCACAATCCCAAGCATGAAAGTGGTTCAGCGGTTTACCCGGACCTCTCGGTCTAGGAAATACACGTTGATACTTTCATTGTAGCGCGCGTGCAGCCCAGGACATCTAAGGGCATCACAGACCTGTTATTGCTCAATCTCATTATTGCTAGACGCAATTTGTCCATTTAAGAAGCTAGTGTCCTTATAATGGGACAAACCAACAGGTACGGCTCCACTTATATAAACACATTCAAACACAATATACATTTTACTGCAACCATGAATGAAGGCTATATAAGCTTCAACACCATAATCCTGAAGATATCTATTTAATATATTTGAGTCTCGTTCGTTATCGGAATTAACCAGACAAATCACTCCACGAACTAAGAACGGCCATGCACCACCACCCATAGATTCGAGAAAGAGCTATCAATCTGTCTTACACACTTATGTTCGGACCTGGTAAGTTTTCCCGTGTTGAGTCAAATTAAGCCGCAGGCTCCACTCCTGGTGGTGCCCTTCCGTCAATTCCTTTAAGTTTCAGCTTTGCAACCATACTTCCCCCGGAGCCCAAAAGCTTTGGTTTCCCGGGAAGCGACTGAGAGAGCCATAAAAGTAGCTACACCCAATTGCTAGCTGGCATCGTTTATGGTTAGAACTAGGGCGGTATCTGATCGCCTTCGAACCTCTAACTTTCGTTCTTGATTAATGAAAACATCTTTGGCAAATGCTTTCGCTTAAGTTAGTCTTACGACGGTCCAAGAATTTCACCTCTCGCGTCGTAATACTAATGCCCCCAAACTGCTTCTATTAATCATTACCTCTTGATCTGAAAACCAATGAAAGCAGAACAGAGGTCTTATTTCATTATCCCATGCACAGAATATTCAGGCATTTGAAGCCTGCTTTAAGCACTCTAATTTGTTCAAAGTAATTGTACCGGCCCACAATAACACTCGTTTAAGAGCACTAATGCAGGTTTTTAAATAGGAGGAACATACGAAAAAATACAAGTATTTAAACATATATAAGAACTCCACCGGTAATACGCTTACATACATAAAGGTATAGTACTAACCACAATTGTAAGTTGTACTACCCGTATGAAGCACAAGTTCAACTACGAACGTTTTAACCGCAACAACTTTAATATACGCTATTGGAGCTGGAATTACCGCGGCTGCTGGCACCAGACTTGCCCTCCAATTGGTCCTTGTTAAAGGATTTAAAGTGTACTCATTCCAATTACAGGGCCTCGGATATGAGTCCTGTATTGTTATTTTTCGTCACTACCTCCCCGAGCTGGGAGTGGGTAATTTACGCGCCTGCTGCCTTCCTTAGATGTGGTAGCCGTTTCTCAGGCTCCCTCTCCGGAATCGAACCCTGATTCCCCGTTACCCGTTGCAACCATGGTAGTCCTAGATACTACCATCAAAAGTTGATAGGGCAGACATTTGAAAGATCTGTCGTCGGTACAAGACCATACGATCTGCATGTTATCTAGAGTTCAACCAAATTAACGATCTTGCGATCGCTTGGTTTTAGCCTAATAAAAGCACATGTCCCATAAGGTTCATGTTTTAATTGCATGTATTAGCTCTAGAATTACCACAGTTATCCAAGTAACTGTTAACGATCTAAGGAACCATAACTGATATAATGAGCCTTTTGCGGTTTCACTTTTAATTCGTGTGTACTTAGACATGCATGGCTTAATCTTTGAGACAAGCATATAACTACTGGCAGGATCAACCAGAATAATGTTTTTATTTCATATTTCTTTCATATTATTGAATAGAAATTAGCAATATATATATTATTATTATTATAGATTTCTCATTATTTCTTATCGAGTACGGCCATTTTTATATAGCTTTCGTATTCGCACAATAAGCATTAGTAGATTTAAGTTCGATCTTTGTTTAAGAATTAATATTCTCCATATATATGCATATTTCATTCAAAAATATTATTTTATTTCCAACATACATAATTGTATCACACATACAATTTTGGTTAACCAATATTATTATATTAAATTAACTCATTTGAAATTTGATAATAAATTTAAAATTTATTATTTTCGTATAAGAATGGTAATATATTAATATAAAACCAAGAGCATATGATAAAGTTACATATACTTATGAAACTGATATCATATGGTAAAATGTGAATACAATAATATTAATATATAATATTTATGCAAGACACATTTTATTGGCAGGATCAAATATAATATTAATTATATATGCCTGCCGCCATAAATTAACGATAATAATTAGAAACTAGAATTGTGTTCTTCATTTTGGCCTTTGTTTCAACTATATTATCTTTTTCAAACAAATATATATCGCGCTAAGCCAAAACTCTAAATATGACTATTATAAGTACATTTAGATAACAAATTTTATACGATATATACTTTTATTACAACCATTTTATAAGTATTATCAAAAATATATGAAATCACATAACATTTTGAATAACACTTGATGGACAACCACTGTCCATCTTATATAGGTTTTTTGCACCAATGTCTCCAAAGCGGGTATTTATCAATGCATTTTCCACCCCACTTATAGTTTCTCTCTATATAAATAGAGAAAATCTCAATAATCATATGAAACTATACAATTATATTAAAATAATTGTATATTTCATATAATACAATCAATATTTTGTATTATTATACAAAATATTTCATATTATTGAACAAAATATATGCGAAGCAAATATTTTGTACAATGACCGGTCGGCAACCACTGCCTACCTATATAGGTTTTTTGTCCCGGCGTCCCGCGAAACGTCATTTATCGTATGGGGAAAATGGTATACATAGAGAAAATCTCAATAATCATATGAAACTATACAATTATATTAAAATAATTGTATATTTCATATAATACAATCAATATTTTGTATTATTATACAAAATATTTCATATTATTGAACAAAATATATGCGAAGCAAATATTTTGTACAATGACCGGTCGGCAACCACTGCCTACCTATATAGGTTTTTTGTCCCGGCGTCCCGCGGAACGTCATTTATCGTATGGGGAAAATGGTATACATAGAGAAAATCTCAATAATCATATGAAACTATACAATTATATTAAAATAATTGTATATTTCATATAATACAATCAATATTTTGTATTATTATACAAAATATTTCATATTATTGAACAAAATATATGCGAAGCAAATATTTTGTACAATGACCGGTCGGCAACCACTGCCTACCTATATAGGTTTTTTGTCCCGGCGTCCCGCGAAACGTCATTTATCGTATGGGGAAAATGGTATACATAGAGAAAATCTCAATAATCATATGAAACTATACAATTATATTAAAATAATTGTATATTTCATATAATACAATCAATATTTTGTATTATTATACAAAATATTTCATATTATTGAACAAAATATATGCGAAGCAAATATTTTGTACAATGACCGGTCGGCAACCACTGCCTACCTATATAGGTTTTTTGTCCCGGCGTCCCGCGAAACGTAATTTATCGTATGGGGAAAATAGTATACATAGAGAAAATCTCAATAATCATATGAAAATATACAATTATATTAAAATAATTGTATATTTTACATAATACAAAGTATTTCATATTATTATATATTATTATAAAATAGATTGCAAAAAGCTAATATATTAAACAACAATGACCGGTAGGCAGGCAACCACCACTGCCTACCGTATATATATATAATATATATATATATGTATGTATTTATATATTATATATATATATACATTTTCTTTACATTTTTATTATGTAGTGTTCTCCTCTTAATTGATTTATTGTGTTACATATTTTGAGAATTATATATTCTCGAAGTTCAAAAAATTGACTTTATCTTATTATCTTCTTAATATTCGTGGTTCGAGAGACATCATGCTAATAATCAAAATCACATATACCACATCTTATAGCAGAAAGATAATGATAATTTCAAATATTTTCCAACTTTTTATTCTGAATATATAATATATGTTGATCATTTGTATATTCTCAACATATATTATATATTAATGCATTTATTTATTTATATTATATTTCAAATATAATAAATAAATACACATTTAATATATATATATATATAGCACCATCAATATATATATATTTTTCCATAAGCACACACATTATTGGCGGGTATATATAAATAAATTATATATACAACACCAGTGTGTGCTTTTTTCATATTATTTATCGAATCATCAAGCAAAGGATAAGCTTCAGTGGATCGCAGTATGGCAGCTGCTCAACCACTTACAACACCTTGCCTGTTACAAAAGTCGTTTACAATTGATTCTAGGCTTTGTCATTGTATTAAATAATGCTTTTATATGTAACTAGCGCGGCACTAGGTGATCAAAGATCCTCCTAATTTACTATGTTACAAATTACATTGGCATCACATCCATTGTCGTTTATAAAATGAATTACAAACTTTAAATGGTTTAGAAGCCATACAATGCAAATTGCCCCTTATTTATCATTGCAGTCCAGCACGGATACGACCTTAGAGGCGTTCAGGCATAATCCAACGGACGTAGCGTCATACCACTGTTCGCTCGAACAAGTATTGTGCCATTGGTCCGTACCTGCGGTTCCTCTCGTACTACGCAGGAATGCTGTCGCAACAACGTTTTGTCATTAGTAGGGTAAAACTAACCTGTCTCACGACGGTCTAAACCCAGCTCACGTTCCCTTGCATGGGTGAACAATCCAACGCTTGGTGAATTTTGCTTCACAATGATAGGAAGAGCCGACATCGAAGGATCAAAAAGCGACGTCGCTATGAACGCTTGGCCGCCACAAGCCAGTTATCCCTATGGTAACTTTTCTGACACCTCTTGTTAAAAACTCTTTAAACCAAAAGGATCGATAGGCCGAGCTTTTGCTGTCCCTGTGTGTACTGAACACCGAGATCAAGTCAGCATTTGCCCTTTTGCTCTATGTGTGGTTTCTGTCCGCACTGAGCTGGCCTTGGGACACCTCCGTTATTATTTGAGAGATGTACCGCCCCAGTCAAACTCCCTACCTGGCAATGTCCTTGAATTGGATCATACCTGAGTAATTGGAGTTATACCAAATTTTCAAATCAAAAATACATAAATGCATCGTCTCATTAAAGAATTTGTTTGCGATTATATAACAAACTCGTGATACTTTGATCAAGAAGCTTGCATCAAAACCCAATACCATAAGATATAATAAATATATCCGTATAATGGCTAGGAAATGATACACGTTCCATTTAATCAAGTAAGTAAGGAAACAATAAGAGTAGTGGTATTTCATTGTCGATACCAAACCGAAGTCTAATATCTCCCACTTATTCTACACCTCTTATGTCTCCTTACACTGCCAGATTAGAGTCAAGCTCAAAAGGGTCTTCTTTCCCCGCTAATTATTCCAAGCCCGTTCCCTTGGCTGTGGTTTCGCTAGATAGTAGATAGGGACAGTAGGAATCTCGTTAATCCATTCATGCGCGTCACTAATTAGATGACGAGGCATTTGGCTACCTTAAGAGAGTCATAGTTACTCCCGCCGTTGACCCGCGCTTACTTGAATTTCTTCACTTTGACATTCAGAGCACTGGGCAGAAATCACATTGTGTCAACACCCGCTAGGGCCATCACAATGCTTTGTTTTAATTAGACAGTCGGATTCCCCAAGTCCGTGCCAGTTCTGAATTGATTGTTAATTGATAATCGTTATAATTAATAAGAACTAATTGGTTTGACCCAACTAGTATTCTTAAAAATTTTAGCAAGAAAGTTCCACAATTGGCTACGTAACTAAACTATCCGGGGAACAAGTAACTAACATAAATGATAGAAACTCTATTTACCCAGAACGAGCACATAAACCATGTTATTGTTTCCCAATCAAGCCCGACTATCTCAATCTTCAGAGCCAATCCTTATCCCGAAGTTACGGATCTAATTTGCCGACTTCCCTTACCTACATTATTCTATCGACTAGAGACTCTTCACCTTGGAGACCAGCTGCGGATATTGGTACGGCCTGTTGAGAAGTTTGCGTATCCCCACCATAAATTTTCAAGGTCCGAGGAGAAAATATCGACACAACAGTATATGTCATGCTCTTCTAGCCCATCTACCATATCTCTCTGCGAAAGACTTCCATGGTAGTACGGCTATAAAACAGAAAAGAAAACTCTTCCGATATCTCTCGACGGCTTCTTTATGGTCGTTCCTGTTGCCAGGATGAGCACGAGGCCCATATTTAATAACAAACGGATACTCAACAGGTTACGGAATTGGAACCGTATTCCCTTTCGTTCAAAATTATTCAAGTATATTAATTGGCATTTTTGTTTTATATAGTCATTTTATTACTTGAAAATTTTCGGCTTTCGCCTTGAACTTAGGACCGACTAACTCGTGATCAACCACTGTTCACACGAAACCCTTCTCCACTTCAGTCCTCCAAGGTCTCATTCGATTATTTGCTACTACCACCAAGATCTGTACCAATGGCAGCTCCATGCAGGCTTACGCCAAACACTTCTACGCATACCATTGTACCTTCCTACTCACTAAAGTTTCAAAATTTATATTACAAGTAATATAAATCATCTACTTTAGCGGTAATGTATAGGTATACAACTTAAGCGCCATCCATTTTAAGGGCTAGTTGCTTCGGCAGGTGAGTTGTTACACACTCCTTAGCGGATTTCGACTTCCATGATCACCGTCCTGCTGTTTTAAGCAACCAACGCCTTTCATGGTATCTGCATGAGTTGTTAATTTGGGCACCGTAACATTACGTTTGGTTCATCCCACAGCGCCAGTTCTGCTTACCAAAAGTGGCCCACTGGGCACATTATATCATAACCTTAAACTTCATATCAAGAAAGTTAAGGTTCTTACCCATTTAAAGTTTGAGAATAGGTTAAGATCGTTTCGACCCTAAGGCCTCTAATCATTCGCTTTACCAGATAAGATTATTTTATATAACATTAAAATGCACCAGCTATCCTGAGGGAAACTTCGGAAGGAACCAGCTACTAGATGGTTCGATTGGTCTTTCGCCCCTATACTCAATTCTGACAATCGATTTGCACGTCAGAACTGTTTCGGTCTTCCATCAGGGTTTCCCCTGACTTCAACCTGATCAAGTATAGTTCACCATCTTTCGGGTCACAGCATATCTGCTCAAGGTACGTTCCAGTTAGAGGCATAAATAATATAAATATTATTATACATAACTATATAGAACGCCCCGGGATTGTGTTAATTAGCTATAAATAGTTAAGAAACTAATCCCATTATTAGTCAAGTTAATTACGCTATTAGGTTTATATCCCAATAACTTGCACATATGTTAGACTCCTTGGTCCGTGTTTCAAGACGGGTCCCGAAGGTATCCTGAATCTTTCGCATTGTTAATCGTACAAGTGCATATAATAAACACAAAAATCGATGATAATCATGCCATTATATAATTCCGAAAAATTAACGCACTGTAGTCATATAAATCTATCAGCACTTTATCAAATTAATGACATTTATTCTATGTTAAAATGCAAGCATAATAATTTGAATAAACTATAAGCCATATTTTATGATAAATTTTGTTATGTTAATAGATTACAATGTCCTTATATGGAAAAAATGCACACTATTTTCATAATATTGTTTAAATATTACAAGTCTAATGATGAATTTTCCATAACGGATATTCAGGTTCATCGGGCTTAACCTCTAAGCAGTTTCACGTACTGTTTAACTCTCTATTCAGAGTTCTTTTCAACTTTCCCTCACGGTACTTGTTTACTATCGGTCTCATGGTTATATTTAGTTTTAGATGGAGTTTACCACCCACTTAGTGCTGCACTATCAAGCAACACGACTCTTTGGAAACATCATCTAGTAATCATTAACGTTATACGGGCCTGGCACCCTCTATGGGTAAATGGCCTCATTTAAGAAGGACTTAAATCGTTAATTTCTCATACTAGAATATTGACGCTCCATACACTGCATCTCACATTTGCCATATAGACAAAGTGACTTAGTGCTGAACTGATTTCTTTTCGCTCGCCGCTACTAAGAAAATCCTTGTTAGTTTCTTTTCCTCCCCTAATTAATATGCTTAAATTCAGGGGGTAGTCCCATATGAGTTGAGGTTGTATAAAACATTTGTTTGCTTTAATTCTTTTTATATAGAGAATACATTAATATTTACAATTTGTTAGCCATTAACAAACCCAACGAAGAATAATAACACTTACAACGTTTTTCTATTTTTTGCATCATTAATAAGAGACAATTCTAGATGAAAAATATTTTCACATTTTTTATGCTAGACATTTCTCAGTATTATTTGATTTAAAAATAAGAAAATATTTCTCTTCGTTTTCACATTCAAATATTTACAACAATGTGAGAATAATGCATTTCATATAAATTTTTATATTATGAATATAAATAATAATAAATATTATATTATATCCAATAATATACCATGTGCTTATAAAATTCATAAAATGAAAATTATGAACAACTTATTTTGCATAGTCTTACAACCCTCAACCATATGTAGTCCAAGCAGCACTTTAAAATTAATTAAAGTACATAACAGCATGGACTGCGATATGCGTTCAAAATGTCGATGTTCATGTGTCCTGCAGTTCACACGATGACGCACAGTTTGCTGC
>JAWNOB010000032.1:17500-48448 GCA_035046265.1 Drosophila bunnanda
ACGATCTAAGGAACCATAACTGATATAATGAGCCTTTTGCGGTTTCACTTTTAATTCGTGTGTACTTAGACATGCATGGCTTAATCTTTGAGACAAGCATATAACTACTGGCAGGATCAACCAGAATAATGTTTTTATTTCATATTTCTTTCATATTATTGAATAGAAATTAGCAATATATATATTATTATTATTATAGATTTCTCATTATTTCTTATCGAGTACGGCCATTTTTATATAGCTTTCGTATTCGCACAATAAGCATTAGTAGATTTAAGTTCGATCTTTGTTTAAGAATTAATATTCTCCATATATATGCATATTTCATTCAAAAATATTATTTTATTTCCAACATACATAATTGTATCACACATACAATTTTGGTTAACCAATATTATTATATTAAATTAACTCATTTGAAATTTGATAATAAATTTAAAATTTATTATTTTCGTATAAGAATGGTAATATATTAATATAAAACCAAGAGCATATGATAAAGTTACATATACTTATGAAACTGATATCATATGGTAAAATGTGAATACAATAATATTAATATATAATATTTATGCAAGACACATTTTATTGGCAGGATCAAATATAATATTAATTATATATGCCTGCCGCCATAAATTAACGATAATAATTAGAAACTAGAATTGTGTTCTTCATTTTGGCCTTTGTTTCAACTATATTATCTTTTTCAAACAAATATATATCGCGCTAAGCCAAAACTCTAAATATGACTATTATAAGTACATTTAGATAACAAATTTTATACGATATATACTTTTATTACAACCATTTTATAAGTATTATCAAAAATATATGAAATCACATAACATTTTGAATAACACTTGATGGACAACCACTGTCCATCTTATATAGGTTTTTTGCACCAATGTCTCCAAAGCGGGTATTTATCAATGCATTTTCCACCCCACTTATAGTTTCTCTCTATATAAATAGAGAAAATCTCAATAATCATATGAAACTATACAATTATATTAAAATAATTGTATATTTCATATAATACAATCAATATTTTGTATTATTATACAAAATATTTCATATTATTGAACAAAATATATGCGAAGCAAATATTTTGTACAATGACCGGTCGGCAACCACTGCCTACCTATATAGGTTTTTTGTCCCGGCGTCCCGCGAAACGTCATTTATCGTATGGGGAAAATGGTATACATAGAGAAAATCTCAATAATCATATGAAACTATACAATTATATTAAAATAATTGTATATTTCATATAATACAATCAATATTTTGTATTATTATACAAAATATTTCATATTATTGAACAAAATATATGCGAAGCAAATATTTTGTACAATGACCGGTCGGCAACCATTATAGGGTCGGAAATAAATTACAATATTACAATATCATTCTTGGTCGATATTTATCTATAATTTTATTGAACAATTGTTCAAAAAATCAAAGCATAAAAATATCATTAGTAAGTCAAAAGTGCATTAATTTTAATTCGGAAAGCTATTCTATGTTAGTTTTTCTTAGGTTAATAGTTCTGCATACTCAATTTCAAATTTAAAAAAATTTAAATTTGATAATTTTTTTTTTTTTTTGATATTTTAACAATGAAATCCCTTAAAAAAATTGGAAAAAATTTTAAAAATGTATTTTTCTTTCAAACATAGCTAGGTCTATTCGCCTGTTGATTCTGATTAAGATAATATATGGATTATAGGGTCGGAAATAAATTACAATATTACAATATCATTCTTGGTCGATATTTATCTATAATTTTATTGAACAATTGTTCAAAAAATCAAAGCATAAAAATCTCATAACAAAATCAAAAGTGCATATTTTAATTCGCCTGTTGATTCTGATTAAGATAATATATGGATTATAGGGTCGGAAATAAATTACAATATTACAATATCATTCTTGGTCGATATTTATCTATAATTTTATTGAATAATTGTTCAAAAAATCAAAGCATAAAAATATCATTAGTAAGTCAAAAGTGCATTAATTTTAATTCGGAAAGCTATTCTATGTTAGTTTTTCTTAGGTTAATAGTTCTGCATACTCAATTTCAAATTTAAAAAATTTAAATTTGATCAATTTTTTTTTTTTGATATTTTAACAATGAAATCCCTTAAAAAAATTGGAAAAAATTTTAAAAATGTATTTTTCTTTCAAACATAGCTAGGTCTATTCGCCTGTTGATTCTGATTAAGATAATATATGGATTATAGGGTCGGAAATAAATTACAATATTACAATATCATTCTTGGTCGATATTTATCTATAATTTTATTGAACAATTGTTCAAAAAATCAAAGCATAAAAATCTCATAACTAAGTCAAAAGTGCATTGATTTGAATTCGGAAAGCTATGTTAGTTTTTCTTAGGTTAATAATTGTTCAAAAAATCAAAGCATAAAAATATCATTAGTAAGTCAAAAGTGCATTAATTTTAATTCGGAAAGCTATTCTATGTTAGTTTTTCTTAGGTTAATAGTTCTGCATACTCAATTTCAAATTTTAAAAAATTTAAATTTGATCAATATTTTTTTTTTGATATTTTAACAATGAAATCCCTTAAAAAAATTGAAAAAATTTTAAAAATGTATTTTTCTTTCAAACATAGCTAGGTCCATTCGCCTGTTGATTCTGATTAAGATAATATATGGATTATAGGGTCGGAAATAAATTACAATATTACAATATCATTCTTGGTCGATATTTATCTATAATTTTATTGAACAATTGTTCAAAAAATCAAAGCATAAAAATCTCATTACTAAGTCAAAAGTGCATTAATTTTAATTCGGAAAGCTATTCTATGTTAGTTTTTCTTAGGTTAATAGTTCTGCATACTCAATTTCAAATTTAAAAAAATTTAAATTTGATCAATTTTTTTTTTTATATTTTAACAATGAAATCCCTTAAAAAAATTGAAAAAATTTTAAAAATGTATTTTTCTTTCAAACATAGCTAGGTCTATTCGCCTGTTGATTCTGATTAAGATAATATATGGATTATAGGGTCGGAAATAAATTACAATATTACAATATCATTCTTGGTCGATATTTATCTATAATTTTATTGAACAATTGTTCAAAAAATCAAAGCATAAAAATCTCATAACAAAATCAAAAGTGCATTAATTTTAATTCGGAAAGCTTTTCTATGTTAGTTTTTCTTAGGTTAATAAATGTTCAAAAAATCAAAGCATAAAAATCTCATAACTAAGTCAAAAGTGCATTGATTTGAATTCGGAAAGCTATGTTAGTTTTTCTTAGGTTAATAATTGTTCAAAAAATCAAAGCATAAAAATATCATTAGTAAGTCAAAAGTGCATTAATTTTAATTCGGAAAGCTATTCTATGTTAGTTTTTCTTAGGTTAATAGTTCTGCATACTCAATTTCAAATTTAAAAAAATTTAAATTTGACCAATATTTTTTTTTTGATATTTTAACAATGAAATCCCTTAAAAAAATTGAAAAAATTTTAAAAATGTATTTTTCTTTCAAACATAGCTAGGTCTATTCGCCTGTTGATTCTGATTAAGATAATATATGGATTATAGGGTCGGAAATAAATTACAATATTACAATATCATTCTTGGTCGATATTTATCTATAATTTTATTGAACAATTGTTCAAAAAATCAAAGCATAAAAATCTCATAACAAAATCAAAAGTGCATTAATTTTAATTCGGAAAGCTTTTCTATGTTAGTTTTTCTTAGGTTAATAAATGTTCAAAAAATCAAAGCATAAAAATCTCATAACTAAGTCAAAAGTGCATTGATTTGAATTCGGAAAGCTATGTTAGTTTTTCTTAGGTTAATAATTGTTCAAAAAATCAAAGCATAAAAATATCATTAGTAAGTCAAAAGTGCATTAATTTTAATTCGGAAAGCTATTCTATGTTAGTTTTTCTTAGGTTAATAGTTCTGCATACTCAATTTAAAATTTTAAAAAATTTAAATTTGACCAATATTTTTTTTTTGATATTTTAACAATGAAATCCCTTAAAAAAATTGAAAAAATTTTAAAAATGTATTTTTCTTTCAAACATAGCTAGGTCCATTCGCCTGTTGATTCTGATTAAGATAATATATGGATTATAGGGTCGGAAATAAATTACAATATTACAATATCATTCTTGGTCGATATTTATCTATAATTTTATTGAACAATTGTTCAAAAAATCAAAGCATAAAAATCTCATAACAAAATCAAAAGTGCATTAATTTTAATTCGGAAAGCTTTTCTATGTTAGTTTTTCTTAGGTTAATAAATGTTCAAAAAATCAAAGCATAAAAATCTCATAACTAAGTCAAAAGTGCATTGATTTGAATTCGGAAAGCTATGTTATTTTTCTTAGTTAATAATTGTTCAAAAAATCAAAGCATAAAAATATCATTAGTAAGTCAAAAGTGCATTAATTTTAATTCGGAAACTTTTCTATATTAATTTTTCTTAGGTTAATAAATGTTCAAAAAATCAAAGCATAAAAATCTCATAACTAAGTCAAAAGTGCATTGATTTGAATTCGGAAAGCTATGTTAGTTTTTCTTAGGTTAATAATTGTTCAAAAAATCAAAGCATAAAAATATCATTAGTAAGTCAAAAGTGCATTAATTTTAATTCGGAAAGCTATTCTATGTTAGTTTTTCTTAGGTTAATAGTTCTGCATACTCAATTTAAAATTTTAAAAAATTTAAATTTGACCAATATTTTTTTTTTTTGATATTTTAACAATGAAATCCCTTAAAAAAATTGAAAAAATTTTAAAAATGTATTTTTCTTTCAAACATAGCTAGGTCTATTCGCCTGTTGATTCTGATTAAGATAATATATGGATTATAGGGTCGGAAATAAATTACAATATTACAATATCATTCTTGGTCGATATTTATCTATAATTTTATTGAACAATTGTTCAAAAAATCAAAGCATAAAAATCTCATTAGAAAATCAAAAGTGCATTAATTTTAATTCGGAAAGCTATTCTATGTTAGTTTTTCTTAGGTTAATAATTCTGCATACTCAATTTCAAATTTAAAAAAATTTAAATTTGATCAATTTTTTTTTTTGATATTTTAACAATGAAATCCCTTAAAAAAATTGGAAAAAATTTTAAAAATGTATTTTTCTTTCAAACATAGCTAGGTCTATTCGCCTGTTGATTCTGATTAAGATAATATATGGATTATAGGGTCGGAAATAAATTACAATATTACAATATCATTCTTGGTCGATATTTATCTATAATTTTATTGAACAATTGTTCAAAAAATCAAAGCATAAAAATCTCATAACAAAATCAAAAGTGCATTAATTTTAATTCGGAAAGCTTTTCTATGTTAGTTTTTCTTAGGTTAATAAATGTTCAAAAAATCAAAGCATAAAAATCTCATAACTAAGTCAAAAGTGCATTGATTTGAATTCGGAAAGCTATGTTAGTTTTTCTTAGGTTAATAATTGTTCAAAAAATCAAAGCATAAAAATATCATTAGTAAGTCAAAAGTGCATTAATTTTAATTCGGAAAGCTATTCTATGTTAGTTTTTCTTAGGTTAATAGTTCTGCATACTCAATTTAAAATTTTAAAAAATTTAAATTTGATCAATATTTTTTTTTTTTGATATTTTAACAATGAAATCCCTTAAAAAAATTGAAAAAATTTTAAAAATGTATTTTTCTTTCAAACATAGCTAGGTCCATTCGCCTGTTGATTCTGATTAAGATAATATATGGATTATAGGGTCGGAAATAAATTACAATATTACAATATCATTCTTGGTCGATATTTATCTATAATTTTATTGAACAATTGTTCAAAAAATCAAAGCATAAAAATCTCATAACAAAATCAAAAGTGCATTAATTTTAATTCGGAAAGCTTTTCTATGTTAGTTTTTCTTAGGTTAATAAATGTTCAAAAAATCAAAGCATAAAAATCTCATAACTAAGTCAAAAGTGCATTGATTTGAATTCGGAAAGCTATGTTAGTTTTTCTTAGGTTAATAATTGTTCAAAAAATCAAAGCATAAAAATATCATTAGTAAGTCAAAAGTGCATTAATTTTAATTCGGAAAGCTATTCTATGTTAGTTTTTCTTAGGTTAATAGTTCTGCATACTCAATTTAAAATTTTAAAAAATTTAAATTTGACCAATATTTTTTTTTTATATTTTAACAATGAAATCCCTTAAAAAAATTGAAAAAATTTTAAAAATGTATTTTTCTTTCAAACATAGCTAGGTCCATTCGCCTGTTGATTCTGATTAAGATAATATATGGATTATAGGGTCGGAAATAAATTACAATATTACAATATCATTCTTGGTCGATATTTATCTATAATTTTATTGAACAATTGTTCAAAAAATCAAAGCATAAAAATATCATTAGTAAGTCAAAAGTGCATTAATTTTAATTCGGAAAGCTATTCTATGTTAGTTTTTCTTAGGTTAATAATTCTGCATACTCAATTTCAAATTTAAAAAAATTTAAATTTGATCAATTTTTTTTTTTTGATATTTTAACAATGAAATCCCTTAAAAAAATTGGAAAAAATTTTAAAAATGTATTTTTCTTTCAAACATAGCTAGGTCTATTCGCCTGTTGATTCTGATTAAGATAATATATGGATTATAGGGTCGGAAATAAATTACAATATTACAATATCATTCTTGGTCGATATTTATCTATAATTTTATTGAACAATTGTTCAAAAAATCAAAGCATAAAAATCTCATAACAAAATCAAAAGTGCATTAATTTTAATTCGGAAAGCTTTTCTATGTTAGTTTTTCTTAGGTTAATAAATGTTCAAAAAATCAAAGCATAAAAATATCATTAGTAAGTCAAAAGTGCATTAATTTTAATTCGGAAAGCTATTCTATGTTAGTTTTTCTTAGGTTAATAGTTCTGCATACTCAATTTAAAATTTTAAAAAATTTAAATTTGACCAATATTTTTTTTTTTTGATATTTTAACAATGAAATCCCTTAAAAAAATTGAAAAAATTTTAAAAATGTATTTTTCTTTCAAACATAGCTAGGTCCATTCGCCTGTTGATTCTGATTAAGATAATATATGGATTATAGGGTCGGAAATAAATTACAATATTACAATATCATTCTTGGTCGATATTTATCTATAATTTTATTGAACAATTGTTCAAAAAATCAAAGCATAAAAATCTCATAACAAAATCAAAAGTGCATTAATTTTAATTCGGAAAGCTTTTCTATGTTAGTTTTTCTTAGGTTAATAAATGTTCAAAAAATCAAAGCATAAAAATCTCATAACTAAGTCAAAAGTGCATTGATTTGAATTCGGAAAGCTATGTTAGTTTTTCTTAGGTTAATAATTGTTCAAAAAATCAAAGCATAAAAATATCATTAGTAAGTCAAAAGTGCATTAATTTTAATTCGGAAAGCTATTCTATGTTAGTTTTTCTTAGGTTAATAGTTCTGCATACTCAATTTAAAATTTTAAAAAATTTAAATTTGACCAATATTTTTTTTTTGATATTTTAACAATGAAATCCCTTAAAAAAATTGAAAAAATTTTAAAAATGTATTTTTCTTTCAAACATAGCTAGGTCCATTCGCCTGTTGATTCTGATTAAGATAATATATGGATTATAGGGTCGGAAATAAATTACAATATTACAATATCATTCTTGGTCGATATTTATCTATAATTTTATTGAACAATTGTTCAAAAAATCAAAGCATAAAAATCTCATAACAAAATCAAAAGTGCATTAATTTTAATTCGGAAAGCTTTTCTATGTTAGTTTTTCTTAGGTTAATAAATGTTCAAAAAATCAAAGCATAAAAATCTCATAACTAAGTCAAAAGTGCATTGATTTGAATTCGGAAAGCTATGTTAGTTTTTCTTAGGTTAATAATTGTTCAAAAAATCAAAGCATAAAAATATCATTAGTAAGTCAAAAGTGCATTAATTTTAATTCGGAAAGCTATTCTATGTTAGTTTTTCTTAGGTTAATAGTTCTGCATACTCAATTTCAAATTTAAAAAAATTTAAATTTGATCAATATTTTTTTTTTGATATTTTAACAATGAAATCCCTTAAAAAAATTGAAAAAATTTTAAAAATGTATTTTTCTTTCAAACATAGCTAGGTCCATTCGCCTGTTGATTCTGATTAAGATAATATATGGATTATAGGGTCGGAAATAAATTACAATATTACAATATCATTCTTGGTCGATATTTATCTATAATTTTATTGAACAATTGTTCAAAAAATCAAAGCATAAAAATCTCATAACAAAATCAAAAGTGCATTAATTTTAATTCGGAAAGCTTTTCTATGTTAGTTTTTCTTAGGTTAATAAATGTTCAAAAAATCAAAGCATAAAAATCTCATAACTAAGTCAAAAGTGCATTGATTTGAATTCGGAAAGCTATGTTAGTTTTTCTTAGGTTAATAATTGTTCAAAAAATCAAAGCATAAAAATATCATTAGTAAGTCAAAAGTGCATTAATTTTAATTCGGAAAGCTATTCTATGTTAGTTTTTCTTAGGTTAATAGTTCTGCATACTCAATTTCAAATTTTAAAAAAATTTAAATTTGATCAATATTTTTTTTTTTGATATTTTAACAATGAAATCCCTTAAAAAAATTGGAAAAAATTTTAAAAATGTATTTTTCTTTCAAACATAGCTAGGTCCATTCGCCTGTTGATTCTGATTAAGATAATATATGGATTATAGGGTCGGAAATAAATTACAATATTACAATATCATTCTTGGTCGATATTTATCTATAATTTTATTGAACAATTGTTCAAAAAATCAAAGCATAAAAATCTCATAACAAAATCAAAAGTGCATTAATTTTAATTCGGAAAGCTTTTCTATGTTAGTTTTTCTTAGGTTAATAAATGTTCAAAAAATCAAAGCATAAAAATCTCATAACTAAGTCAAAAGTGCATTGATTTGAATTCGGAAAGCTATGTTAGTTTTTCTTAGGTTAATAATTGTTCAAAAAATCAAAGCATAAAAATATCATTAGTAAGTCAAAAGTGCATTAATTTTAATTCGGAAAGCTATTCTATGTTAGTTTTTCTTAGGTTAATAGTTCTGCATACTCAATTTCAAATTTTAAAAAATTTAAATTTGATCAATATTTTTTTTTTTTGATATTTTAACAATGAAATCCCTTAAAAAAATTGGAAAAAATTTTAAAAATGTATTTTTCTTTCAAACATAGCTAGGTCTATTCGCCTGTTGATTCTGATTAAGATAATATATGGATTATAGGGTCGGAAATAAATTACAATATTACAATATCATTCTTGGTCGATATTTATCTATAATTTTATTGAACAATTGTTCAAAAAATCAAAGCATAAAAATCTCATAACAAAATCAAAAGTGCATTAATTTTAATTCGGAAAGCTTTTCTATGTTAGTTTTTCTTAGGTTAATAATTCTGCATACTCAATTTAAAATTTTAAAAAATTTAAATTTGATCAATATTTTTTTTTTGATATTTTAACAATGAAATCCCTTAAAAAAATTGAAAAAATTTTAAAAATGTATTTTTCTTTCAAACATAGCTAGGTCCATTCGCCTGTTGATTCTGATTAAGATAATATATGGATTATAGGGTCGGAAATAAATTACAATATTACAATATCATTCTTGGTCGATATTTATCTATAATTTTATTGAACAATTGTTCAAAAAATCAAAGCATAAAAATATCATTAAGTAAGTCAAAAGTGCATTAATTTTAATTCGGAAAGCTATTCTATGTTAGTTTTTCTTAGGTTAATAGTTCTGCATACTCAATTTCAAATTTAAAAAAATTTAAATTTGATCAATTTTTTTTTTTTGATATTTTAACAATGAAATCCCTTAAAAAAATTGAAAAAATTTTAAAAATGTATTTTTCTTTCAAACATAGCTAGGTCTATTCGCCTGTTGATTCTGATTAAGATAATATATGGATTATAGGGTCGGAAATAAATTACAATATTACAATATCATTCTTGGTCGATATTTATCTATAATTTTATTGAACAATTGTTCAAAAAATCAAAGCATAAAAATCTCATAACAAAATCAAAAGTGCATTAATTTTAATTCGGAAAGCTTTTCTATGTTAGTTTTTCTTAGGTTAATAAATGTTCAAAAAATCAAAGCATAAAAATCTCATAACTAAGTCAAAAGTGCATTGATTTGAATTCGGAAAGCTATGTTAGTTTTTCTTAGGTTAATAATTGTTCAAAAAATCAAAGCATAAAAATATCATTAGTAAGTCAAAAGTGCATTAATTTTAATTCGGAAAGCTATTCTATGTTAGTTTTTCTTAGGTTAATAGTTCTGCATACTCAATTTCAAATTTTAAAAAATTTAAATTTGACCAATATTTTTTTTTTGATATTTTAACAATGAAATCCCTTAAAAAAATTGAAAAAATTTTAAAAATGTATTTTTCTTTCAAACATAGCTAGGTCCATTCGCCTGTTGATTCTGATTAAGATAATATATGGATTATAGGGTCGGAAATAAATTACAATATTACAATATCATTCTTGGTCGATATTTATCTATAATTTTATTGAACAATTGTTCAAAAAATCAAAGCATAAAAATCTCATAACAAAATCAAAAGTGCATTAATTTTAATTCGGAAAGCTTTTCTATGTTAGTTTTTCTTAGGTTAATAAATGTTCAAAAAATCAAAGCATAAAAATCTCATAACTAAGTCAAAAGTGCATTGATTTGAATTCGGAAAGCTATGTTAGTTTTTCTTAGGTTAATAATTGTTCAAAAAATCAAAGCATAAAAATATCATTAGTAAGTCAAAAGTGCATTAATTTTAATTCGGAAAGCTATTCTATGTTAGTTTTTCTTAGGTTAATAGTTCTGCATACTCAATTTAAAATTTTAAAAAATTTAAATTTGATCAATATTTTTTTTTATATTTTAACAATGAAATCCCTTAAAAAAATTGAAAAAATTTTAAAAATGTATTTTTCTTTCAAACATAGCTAGGTCCATTCGCCTGTTGATTCTGATTAAGATAATATATGGATTATAGGGTCGGAAATAAATTACAATATTACAATATCATTCTTGGTCGATATTTATCTATAATTTTATTGAACAATTGTTCAAAAAATCAAAGCATAAAAATATCATTATAATCAAAAGTGCATTAATTTTAATTCGGAAAGCTTTCTATGTTAGTTTTTCTTAGTTATTGCATACTCAATTTCAAATTTAAAAAATTTAATTTGATCAATTTTTTTTTATATTTTAACAATGAAATCCCTTAAAAAAATTGGAAAAAAATTTTAAAAATGTATTTTTCTTTCAAACATAGCTAGGTCCATTCGCCTGTTGATTCTGATTAAGATAATATATGGATTATAGGGTCGGAAATAAATTACAATATTACAATATCATTCTTGGTCGATATTTATCTATAATTTTATTGAACAATTGTTCAAAAAATCAAAGCATAAAAATCTCATAACAAAATCAAAAGTGCATTAATTTTAATTCGGAAAGCTTTTCTATGTTAGTTTTTCTTAGGTTAATAAATGTTCAAAAAATCAAAGCATAAAAATCTCATAACTAAGTCAAAAGTGCATTGATTTGAATTCGGAAAGCTATGTTAGTTTTTCTTAGGTTAATAATTGTTCAAAAAATCAAAGCATAAAAATATCATTAGTAAGTCAAAAGTGCATTAATTTTAATTCGGAAAGCTATTCTATGTTAGTTTTTCTTAGGTTAATAGTTCTGCATACTCAATTTAAAATTTTAAAAAATTTAAATTTGACCAATATTTTTTTTTTGATATTTTAACAATGAAATCCCTTAAAAAAATTGAAAAAATTTTAAAAATGTATTTTTCTTTCAAACATAGCTAGGTCCATTCGCCTGTTGATTCTGATTAAGATAATATATGGATTATAGGGTCGGAAATAAATTACAATATTACAATATCATTCTTGGTCGATATTTATCTATAATTTTATTGAACAATTGTTCAAAAAATCAAAGCATAAAAATATCATTAGTAAGTCAAAAGTGCATTAATTTTAATTCGGAAAGCTATTCTATGTTAGTTTTTCTTAGGTTAATAGTTCTGCATACTCAATTTCAAATTTAAAAAAATTTAAATTTGATCAATTTTTTTTTTTTTTGATATTTTAACAATGAAATCCCTTAAAAAAATTGGAAAAAATTTTAAAAATGTATTTTTCTTTCAAACATAGCTAGGTCTATTCGCCTGTTGATTCTGATTAAGATAATATATGGATTATAGGGTCGGAAATAAATTACAATATTACAATATCATTCTTGGTCGATATTTATCTATAATTTTATTGAACAATTGTTCAAAAAATCAAAGCATAAAAATCTCATAACAAAATCAAAAGTGCATTAATTTTAATTCGGAAAGCTTTTCTATGTTAGTTTTTCTTAGGTTAATAAATGTTCAAAAAATCAAAGCATAAAAATCTCATAACTAAGTCAAAAGTGCATTGATTTGAATTCGGAAAGCTATGTTAGTTTTTCTTAGGTTAATAATTGTTCAAAAAATCAAAGCATAAAAATATCATTAGTAAGTCAAAAGTGCATTAATTTTAATTCGGAAAGCTATTCTATGTTAGTTTTTCTTAGGTTAATAGTTCTGCATACTCAATTTAAAATTTTAAAAAATTTAAATTTGACCAATTTTTTTTTTTGATATTTTAACAATGAAATCCCTTAAAAAAATTGAAAAAATTTTAAAAATGTATTTTTCTTTCAAACATAGCTAGGTCCATTCGCCTGTTGATTCTGATTAAGATAATATATGGATTATAGGGTCGGAAATAAATTACAATATTACAATATCATTCTTGGTCGATATTTATCTATAATTTTATTGAACAATTGTTCAAAAAATCAAAGCATAAAAATCTCATTAGTAAGTCAAAAGTGCATTAATTTTAATTCGGAAAGCTATTCTATGTTAGTTTTTCTTAGGTTAATAGTTCTGCATACTCAATTTCAAATTTAAAAAAAATTTAAATTTGATCAATTTTTTTTTTTTGATATTTTAACAATGAAATCCCTTAAAAAAATTGAAAAAATTTTAAAAATGTATTTTTCTTTCAAACATAGCTAGGTCTATTCGCCTGTTGATTCTGATTAAGATAATATATGGATTATAGGGTCGGAAATAAATTACAATATTACAATATCATTCTTGGTCGATATTTATCTATAATTTTATTGAACAATTGTTCAAAAAATCAAAGCATAAAAATCTCATTAGTAAGTCAAAAGTGCATTAATTTTAATTCGGAAAGCTATTCTATGTTAGTTTTTCTTAGGTTAATAATTCTGCATACTCAATTTCAAATTTTAAAAAATTTAAATTTGATCAATTTTTTTTTTGATATTTTAACAATGAAATCCCTTAAAAAAATTGGAAAAAATTTTAAAAATGTATTTTTCTTTCAAACATAGCTAGGTCTATTCGCCTGTTGATTCTGATTAAGATAATATATGGATTATAGGGTCGGAAATAAATTACAATATTACAATATCATTCTTGGTCGATATTTATCTATAATTTTATTGAACAATTGTTCAAAAAATCAAAGCATAAAAATCTCATAACAAAATCAAAAGTGCATTAATTTTAATTCGGAAAGCTTTTCTATGTTAGTTTTTCTTAGGTTAATAATTCTGCATACTCAATTTCAAATTTATAAAAAATTTAAATTTGATCAATTTTTTTTTTTTATTTTAATAATAAATCCTTAAAAAAAATAAAAAATTTTAAAAATTATTTTTCTTTCAAACATACTAGGTCTATTCGCCTTTGATTCTGATTAAATAATATATGATTATAGGTAAAAATAAATTACAATATTATTAATTATAAAATTTAAAAAAAATTAAATTTTATCAATTTTTTTTTTTATATTTTAACAATGAAATCCCTTAAAAAAATTGAAAAAATTTTAAAAATGTATTTTTCTTTCAAACATAGCTAGGTCTATTCGCCTGTTGATTCTGATTAAGATAATATATGGATTATAGGGTCGGAAATAAATTACAATATTACAATATCATTCTTGGTCGATATTTATCTATAATTTTATTGAACAATTGTTCAAAAAATCAAAGCATAAAAATCTCATAACAAAATCAAAAGTGCATTAATTTTAATTCGGAAAGCTTTTCTATGTTAGTTTTTCTTAGGTTAATAAATGTTCAAAAAATCAAAGCATAAAAATCTCATAACTAAGTCAAAAGTGCATTGATTTGAATTCGGAAAGCTATGTTAGTTTTTCTTAGGTTAATAATTGTTCAAAAAATCAAAGCATAAAAATATCATTAGTAAGTCAAAAGTGCATTAATTTTAATTCGGAAAGCTATTCTATGTTAGTTTTTCTTAGGTTAATAGTTCTGCATACTCAATTTCAAATTTAAAAAAATTTAAATTTGACCAATATTTTTTTTTTGATATTTTAACAATGAAATCCCTTAAAAAAATTGAAAAAATTTTAAAAATGTATTTTTCTTTCAAACATAGCTAGGTCCATTCGCCTGTTGATTCTGATTAAGATAATATATGGATTATAGGGTCGGAAATAAATTACAATATTACAATATCATTCTTGGTCGATATTTATCTATAATTTTATTGAACAATTGTTCAAAAAATCAAAGCATAAAAATCTCATAACAAAATCAAAAGTGCATTAATTTTAATTCGGAAAGCTTTTCTATGTTAGTTTTTCTTAGGTTAATAAATGTTCAAAAAATCAAAGCATAAAAATCTCATAACTAAGTCAAAAGTGCATTGATTTGAATTCGGAAAGCTATGTTAGTTTTTCTTAGGTTAATAATTGTTCAAAAAATCAAAGCATAAAAATATCATTAGTAAGTCAAAAGTGCATTAATTTTAATTCGGAAAGCTATTCTATGTTAGTTTTTCTTAGGTTAATAGTTCTGCATACTCAATTTAAAATTTTAAAAAATTTAAATTTGACCAATATTTTTTTTTTTGATATTTTAACAATGAAATCCCTTAAAAAAATTGAAAAAATTTTAAAAATGTATTTTTCTTTCAAACATAGCTAGGTCCATTCGCCTGTTGATTCTGATTAAGATAATATATGGATTATAGGGTCGGAAATAAATTACAATATTACAATATCATTCTTGGTCGATATTTATCTATAATTTTATTGAACAATTGTTCAAAAAATCAAAGCATAAAAATATCATTAGTAAGTCAAAAGTGCATTAATTTTAATTCGGAAAGCTATTCTATGTTAGTTTTTCTTAGGTTAATAATTCTGCATACTCAATTTCAAATTTAAAAAAATTTAAATTTGATCAATTTTTTTTTTTGATATTTTAACAATGAAATCCCTTAAAAAAATTGAAAAAATTTTAAAAATGTATTTTTCTTTCAAACATAGCTAGGTCTATTCGCCTGTTGATTCTGATTAAGATAATATATGGATTATAGGGTCGGAAATAAATTACAATATTACAATATCATTCTTGGTCGATATTTATCTATAATTTTATTGAACAATTGTTCAAAAAATCAAAGCATAAAAATATCATTAGTAAGTCAAAAGTGCATTAATTTTAATTCGGAAAGCTATTCTATGTTAGTTTTTCTTAGGTTAATAATTCTGCATACTCAATTTCAAATTTAAAAAAATTTAAATTTGATCAATTTTTTTTTTTTGATATTTTAACAATGAAATCCCTTAAAAAAATTGGAAAAAATTTTAAAAATGTATTTTTCTTTCAAACATAGCTAGGTCTATTCGCCTGTTGATTCTGATTAAGATAATATATGGATTATAGGGTCGGAAATAAATTACAATATTACAATATCATTCTTGGTCGATATTTATCTATAATTTTATTGAACAATTGTTCAAAAAATCAAAGCATAAAAATCTCATAACAAAATCAAAAGTGCATTAATTTTAATTCGGAAAGCTTTTCTATGTTAGTTTTTCTTAGGTTAATAAATGTTCAAAAAATCAAAGCATAAAAATCTCATAACTAAGTCAAAAGTGCATTGATTTGAATTCGGAAAGCTATGTTAGTTTTTCTTAGGTTAATAATTGTTCAAAAAATCAAAGCATAAAAATATCATTAGTAAGTCAAAAGTGCATTAATTTTAATTCGGAAAGCTATTCTATGTTAGTTTTTCTTAGGTTAATAGTTCTGCATACTCAATTTAAATTTTAAAAAATTTAAATTTGACCAATATTTTTTTTTTGATATTTTAACAATGAAATCCCTTAAAAAAATTGAAAAAATTTTAAAAATGTATTTTTCTTTCAAACATAGCTAGGTCCATTCGCCTGTTGATTCTGATTAAGATAATATATGGATTATAGGGTCGGAAATAAATTACAATATTACAATATCATTCTTGGTCGATATTTATCTATAATTTTATTGAACAATTGTTCAAAAAATCAAAGCATAAAAATATCATTAGTAAGTCAAAAGTGCATTAATTTTAATTCGGAAAGCTATTCTATGTTAGTTTTTCTTAGGTTAATAATTCTGCATACTCAATTTCAAATTTAAAAAAATTTAAATTTGATCAATTTTTTTTTTTATATTTTAACAATGAAATCCCTTAAAAAAATTGGAAAAAATTTTAAAAATGTATTTTTCTTTCAAACATAGCTAGGTCTATTCGCCTGTTGATTCTGATTAAGATAATATATGGATTATAGGGTCGGAAATAAATTACAATATTACAATATCATTCTTGGTCGATATTTATCTATAATTTTATTGAACAATTGTTCAAAAAATCAAAGCATAAAAATCTCATAACTAAATCAAAAGTGCATTAATTTTAATTCGGAAAGCTTTTCTATGTTAGTTTTTCTTAGGTTAATAAATGTTCAAAAAATCAAAGCATAAAAATATCATTAGTAAGTCAAAAGTGCATTAATTTTAATTCGGAAAGCTATTCTATGTTAGTTTTTCTTAGGTTAATAGTTCTGCATACTCAATTTCAAATTTTAAAAAATTTAAATTTGACCAATATTTTTTTTTTGATATTTTAACAATGAAATCCCTTAAAAAAATTGAAAAAATTTTAAAAATGTATTTTTCTTTCAAACATAGCTAGGTCCATTCGCCTGTTGATTCTGATTAAGATAATATATGGATTATAGGGTCGGAAATAAATTACAATATTACAATATCATTCTTGGTCGATATTTATCTATAATTTTATTGAACAATTGTTCAAAAAATCAAAGCATAAAAATATCATTAATAAGTCAAAAGTGCATTAATTTTAATTCGGAAAGCTATTCTATGTTAGTTTTTCTTAGGTTAATAATTCTGCATACTCAATTTCAAATTTAAAAAAATTTAAATTTGATCAATTTTTTTTTTTGATATTTTAACAATGAAATCCCTTAAAAAAATTGGAAAAAATTTTAAAAATGTATTTTTCTTTCAAACATAGCTAGGTCTATTCGCCTGTTGATTCTGATTAAGATAATATATGGATTATAGGGTCGGAAATAAATTACAATATTACAATATCATTCTTGGTCGATATTTATCTATAATTTTATTGAACAATTGTTCAAAAAATCAAAGCATAAAAATATCATTAGTAAGTCAAAAGTGCATTAATTTTAATTCGGAAAGCTATTCTATGTTAGTTTTTCTTAGGTTAATAATTCTGCATACTCAATTTCAAATTTTAAAAAATTTAAATTTGATCAATTTTTTTTTTTTGATATTTTAACAATGAAATCCCTTAAAAAAATTGGAAAAAATTTTAAAAATGTATTTTTCTTTCAAACATAGCTAGGTCTATTCGCCTGTTGATTCTGATTAAGATAATATATGGATTATAGGGTCGGAAATAAATTACAATATTACAATATCATTCTTGGTCGATATTTATCTATAATTTTATTGAACAATTGTTCAAAAAATCAAAGCATAAAAATCTCATTACAAAATCAAAAGTGCATTAATTTTAATTCGGAAAGCTATTCTATGTTAGTTTTTCTTAGGTTAATAATTCTGCATACTCAATTTCAAATTTTAAAAAATTTAAATTTGATCAATTTTTTTTTTTTAATATTTTAACAATGAAATCCCTTAAAAAAATTGGAAAAAATTTTAAAAATATATTTTTCTTTCAAACATAGCTAGGTCTATTCGCCTGTTAATTCTGATTAAATAATATATGGATTATAGGGTAGGTTAAATAAATTACAATATTATTAATTATCAAATTTAAAAAAAATTTAAATTTGACCAATTTTTTTTTTTATATTTTAACAATGAAATCCCTTAAAAAAATTGAAAAAATTTTAAAAATGTATTTTTCTTTCAAACATAGCTAGGTCTATTCGCCTGTTGATTCTGATTAAGATAATATATGGATTATAGGGTCGGAAATAAATTACAATATTACAATATCATTCTTGGTCGATATTTATCTATAATTTTATTGAACAATTGTTCAAAAAATCAAAGCATAAAAATCTCATAACAAAATCAAAAGTGCATTAATTTTAATTCGGAAAGCTTTTCTATGTTAGTTTTTCTTAGGTTAATAAATGTTCAAAAAATCAAAGCATAAAAATCTCATAACTAAGTCAAAAGTGCATTGATTTGAATTCGGAAAGCTATGTTAGTTTTTCTTAGGTTAATAATTGTTCAAAAAATCAAAGCATAAAAATATCATTAGTAAGTCAAAAGTGCATTAATTTTAATTCGGAAAGCTATTCTATGTTAGTTTTTCTTAGGTTAATAGTTCTGCATACTCAATTTCAAATTTTAAAAAATTTAAATTTGACCAATATTTTTTTTTTGATATTTTAACAATGAAATCCCTTAAAAAAATTGAAAAAATTTTAAAAATGTATTTTTCTTTCAAACATAGCTAGGTCCATTCGCCTGTTGATTCTGATTAAGATAATATATGGATTATAGGGTCGGAAATAAATTACAATATTACAATATCATTCTTGGTCGATATTTATCTATAATTTTATTGAACAATTGTTCAAAAAATCAAAGCATAAAAATATCATTAGTAAGTCAAAAGTGCATTAATTTTAATTCGGAAAGCTATTCTATGTTAGTTTTTCTTAGGTTAATAATTCTGCATACTCAATTTCAAATTAAAAAAAAATTTAAAATTGGACCAGTTTTTTTTTTTTTATATTTTAACAATGAAATCCCTTAAAAAAATTGGAAAAAATTTTAAAAATGTATTTTTCTTTCAAACATAGCTAGGTCTATTCGCCTGTTGATTCTGATTAAGATAATATATGGATTATAGGGTCGGAAATAAATTACAATATTACAATATCATTCTTGGTCGATATTTATCTATAATTTTATTGAACAATTGTTCAAAAAATCAAAGCATAAAAATCTCATAACAAAATCAAAAGTGCATTAATTTTAATTCGGAAAGCTTTTCTATGTTAGTTTTTCTTAGGTTAATAAATGTTCAAAAAATCAAAGCATAAAAATATCATTAGTAAGTCAAAAGTGCATTAATTTTAATTCGGAAAGCTATTCTATGTTAGTTTTTCTTAGGTTAATAGTTCTGCATACTCAATTTAAAATTTTAAAAAATTTAAATTTGACCAATATTTTTTTTTTGATATTTTAACAATGAAATCCCTTAAAAAAATTGAAAAAATTTTAAAAATGTATTTTTCTTTCAAACATAGCTAGGTCCATTCGCCTGTTGATTCTGATTAAGATAATATATGGATTATAGGGTCGGAAATAAATTACAATATTACAATATCATTCTTGGTCGATATTTATCTATAATTTTATTGAACAATTGTTCAAAAAATCAAAGCATAAAAATCTCATTAGTAAGTCAAAAGTGCATTAATTTTAATTCGGAAAGCTATTCTATGTTAGTTTTTCTTAGGTTAATAATTCTGCATACTCAATTTCAAATTTAAAAAAAATTTAAATTTGATCAATTTTTTTTTTTGATATTTTAACAATGAAATCCCTTAAAAAAATTGGAAAAAATTTTAAAAATGTATTTTTCTTTCAAACATAGCTAGGTCTATTCGCCTGTTGATTCTGATTAAGATAATATATGGATTATAGGGTCGGAAATAAATTACAATATTACAATATCATTCTTGGTCGATATTTATCTATAATTTTATTGAACAATTGTTCAAAAAATCAAAGCATAAAAATCTCATTAGTAAGTCAAAAGTGCATTAATTTTAATTCGGAAAGCTATTCTATGTTAGTTTTTCTTAGGTTAATAATTCTGCATACTCAATTTCAAATTTAAAAAATTTAAATTTGATCAATTTTTTTTTTGATATTTTAACAATGAAATCCCTTAAAAAAATTGGAAAAAATTTTAAAAATGTATTTTTCTTTCAAACATAGCTAGGTCTATTCGCCTGTTGATTCTGATTAAGATAATATATGGATTATAGGGTCGGAAATAAATTACAATATTACAATATCATTCTTGGTCGATATTTATCTATAATTTTATTGAACAATTGTTCAAAAAATCAAAGCATAAAAATATCATTAGTAAGTCAAAAGTGCATTAATTTTAATTCGGAAAGCTATTCTATGTTAGTTTTTCTTAGGTTAATAATTCTGCATACTCAATTTCAAATTTATAAAAAATTTAAATTTGATCAATTTTTTTTTTGATATTTTAACAATGAAATCCCTTAAAAAAATTGGAAAAAATTTTAAAAATGTATTTTTCTTTCAAACATAGCTAGGTCTATTCGCCTGTTGATTCTGATTAAGATAATATATGGATTATAGGGTCGGAAATAAATTACAATATTACAATATCATTCTTGGTCGATATTTATCTATAATTTTATTGAACAATTGTTCAAAAAATCAAAGCATAAAAATATCATTAGTAAGTCAAAAGTGCATTAATTTTAATTCGGAAAGCTATTCTATGTTAGTTTTTCTTAGGTTAATAGTTCTGCATACTCAATTTCAAATTTAAAAAAATTTAAATTTGATCAATTTTTTTTTTTTATATTTTAACAATGAAATCCCTTAAAAAAATTGGAAAAAATTTTAAAAATATATTTTTATTAAACATACAATAATTTATTTAATTATTTTATATACAATGAAATCCCTTAAAAAAATTGGAAAAAATTTTAAAAATGTATTTTTCTTTCAAACATAGCTAGGTCCATTCGCCTGTTGATTCTGATTAAGATAATATATGGATTATAGGGTCGGAAATAAATTACAATATTACAATATCATTCTTGGTCGATATTTATCTATAATTTTATTGAACAATTGTTCAAAAAATCAAAGCATAAAAATCTCATAACAAAATCAAAAGTGCATTAATTTTAATTCGGAAAGCTTTTCTATGTTAGTTTTTCTTAGGTTAATAAATGTTCAAAAAATCAAAGCATAAAAATCTCATAACTAAGTCAAAAGTGCATTGATTTGAATTCGGAAAGCTATGTTAGTTTTTCTTAGGTTAATAATTGTTCAAAAAATCAAAGCATAAAAATATCATTAGTAAGTCAAAAGTGCATTAATTTTAATTCGGAAAGCTATTCTATGTTAGTTTTTCTTAGGTTAATAGTTCTGCATACTCAATTTAAAATTTTAAAAAATTTAAATTTGACCAATATTTTTTTTTTGATATTTTAACAATGAAATCCCTTAAAAAAATTGAAAAAATTTTAAAAATGTATTTTTCTTTCAAACATAGCTAGGTCCATTCGCCTGTTGATTCTGATTAAGATAATATATGGATTATAGGGTCGGAAATAAATTACAATATTACAATATCATTCTTGGTCGATATTTATCTATAATTTTATTGAACAATTGTTCAAAAAATCAAAGCATAAAAATATCATTAGTAAGTCAAAAGTGCATTAATTTTAATTCGGAAAGCTATTCTATGTTAGTTTTTCTTAGGTTAATAGTTCTGCATACTCAATTTCAAATTTAAAAAAATTTAAATTTGATCAATTTTTTTTTTTGATATTTTAACAATGAAATCCCTTAAAAAAATTGGAAAAAATTTTAAAAATGTATTTTTCTTTCAAACATAGCTAGGTCTATTCGCCTGTTGATTCTGATTAAGATAATATATGGATTATAGGGTCGGAAATAAATTACAATATTACAATATCATTCTTGGTCGATATTTATCTATAATTTTATTGAACAATTGTTCAAAAAATCAAAGCATAAAAATCTCATAACAAAATCAAAAGTGCATTAATTTTAATTCGGAAAGCTTTTCTATGTTAGTTTTTCTTAGGTTAATAAATGTTCAAAAAATCAAAGCATAAAAATCTCATAACTAAGTCAAAAGTGCATTGATTTGAATTCGGAAAGCTATGTTAGTTTTTCTTAGGTTAATAATTGTTCAAAAAATCAAAGCATAAAAATATCATTAGTAAGTCAAAAGTGCATTAATTTTAATTCGGAAAGCTATTCTATGTTAGTTTTTCTTAGGTTAATAGTTCTGCATACTCAATTTAAAATTTTAAAAAATTTAAATTTGACCAATATTTTTTTTTTGATATTTTAACAATGAAATCCCTTAAAAAAATTGAAAAAATTTTAAAAATGTATTTTTCTTTCAAACATAGCTAGGTCCATTCGCCTGTTGATTCTGATTAAGATAATATATGGATTATAGGGTCGGAAATAAATTACAATATTACAATATCATTCTTGGTCGATATTTATCTATAATTTTATTGAACAATTGTTCAAAAAATCAAAGCATAAAAATCTCATTAGTAAGTCAAAAGTGCATTAATTTTAATTCGGAAAGCTATTCTATGTTAGTTTTTCTTAGGTTAATAATTCTGCATACTCAATTTCAAATTTAAAAAAATTTAAATTTGATCAATTTTTTTTTTTTGATATTTTAACAATGAAATCCCTTAAAAAAATTGGAAAAAATTTTAAAAATGTATTTTTCTTTCAAACATAGCTAGGTCTATTCGCCTGTTGATTCTGATTAAGATAATATATGGATTATAGGGTCGGAAATAAATTACAATATTACAATATCATTCTTGGTCGATATTTATCTATAATTTTATTGAACAATTGTTCAAAAAATCAAAGCATAAAAATCTCATTAGTAAGTCAAAAGTGCATTAATTTTAATTCGGAAAGCTATTCTATGTTAGTTTTTCTTAGGTTAATAATTCTGCATACTCAATTTCAAATTTATAAAAAATTTAAATTTGATCAATTTTTTTTTTTGATATTTTAACAATGAAATCCCTTAAAAAAATTGGAAAAAATTTTAAAAATGTATTTTTCTTTCAAACATAGCTAGGTCTATTCGCCTGTTGATTCTGATTAAGATAATATATGGATTATAGGGTCGGAAATAAATTACAATATTACAATATCATTCTTGGTCGATATTTATCTATAATTTTATTGAACAATTGTTCAAAAAATCAAAGCATAAAAATCTCATTAGTAAGTCAAAAGTGCATTAATTTTAATTCGGAAAGCTATTCTATGTTAGTTTTTCTTAGGTTAATAATTCTGCATACTCAATTTCAAATTTAAAAAAATTTAAATTTGATCAATTTTTTTTTTTGATATTTTAACAATGAAATCCCTTAAAAAAATTGAAAAAATTTTAAAAATGTATTTTTCTTTCAAACATAGCTAGGTCTATTCGCCTGTTGATTCTGATTAAGATAATATATGGATTATAGGGTCGGAAATAAATTACAATATTACAATATCATTCTTGGTCGATATTTATCTATAATTTTATTGAACAATTGTTCAAAAAATCAAAGCATAAAAATATCATTAGTAAGTCAAAAGTGCATTAATTTTAATTCGGAAAGCTATTCTATGTTAGTTTTTCTTAGGTTAATAATTCTGCATACTCAATTTCAAATTTTAAAAAATTTAAATTTGACCAATTTTTTTTTTTGATATTTTAACAATGAAATCCCTTAAAAAAATTGAAAAAATTTTAAAAATGTATTTTTCTTTCAAACATAGCTAGGTCTATTCGCCTGTTGATTCTGATTAAGATAATATATGGATTATAGGGTCGGAAATAAATTACAATATTACAATATCATTCTTGGTCGATATTTATCTATAATTTTATTGAACAATTGTTCAAAAAATCAAAGCATAAAAATCTCATTAAGAAAGTCAAAAGTGCATTAATTTTAATTCGGAAAGCTATTCTATGTTAGTTTTTCTTAGGTTAATAGTTCTGCATACTCAATTTCAAATTTTAAAAAATTTAAATTTGATCAATTTTTTTTTTTTATATTTTAACAATGAAATCCCTTAAAAAAAATGGAAAAAATTTTAAAAATGTATTTTTCTTTCAAACATAGCTAGGTCTATTCGCCTGTTAATTCTGATTAAATAATATATGATTATAGGGTCGGAAATAAATTACAATATTATTAATTATCAAATTTAAAAAAATTTAAATTTGATCAATTTTTTTTTTATATTTTAACAATGAAATCCCTTAAAAAAATTGAAAAAATTTTAAAAATGTATTTTTCTTTCAAACATAGCTAGGTCCATTCGCCTGTTGATTCTGATTAAGATAATATATGGATTATAGGGTCGGAAATAAATTACAATATTACAATATCATTCTTGGTCGATATTTATCTATAATTTTATTGAACAATTGTTCAAAAAATCAAAGCATAAAAATCTCATAACAAAATCAAAAGTGCATTAATTTTAATTCGGAAAGCTTTTCTATGTTAGTTTTTCTTAGGTTAATAAATGTTCAAAAAATCAAAGCATAAAAATCTCATAACTAAGTCAAAAGTGCATTGATTTGAATTCGGAAAGCTATGTTAGTTTTTCTTAGGTTAATAATTGTTCAAAAAATCAAAGCATAAAAATATCATTAGTAAGTCAAAAGTGCATTAATTTTAATTCGGAAAGCTATTCTATGTTAGTTTTTCTTAGGTTAATAGTTCTGCATACTCAATTTAAAATTTTAAAAAATTTAAATTTGACCAATATTTTTTTTTTGATATTTTAACAATGAAATCCCTTAAAAAAATTGAAAAAATTTTAAAAATGTATTTTTCTTTCAAACATAGCTAGGTCCATTCGCCTGTTGATTCTGATTAAGATAATATATGGATTATAGGGTCGGAAATAAATTACAATATTACAATATCATTCTTGGTCGATATTTATCTATAATTTTATTGAACAATTGTTCAAAAAATCAAAGCATAAAAATCTCATTAGTAAGTCAAAAGTGCATTAATTTTAATTCGGAAAGCTATTCTATGTTAGTTTTTCTTAGGTTAATAATTCTGCATACTCAATTTCAAATTAATAAAAAAATTATAAATTTGATCAATTTTTTTTTTTGATATTTTAACAATGAAATCCCTTAAAAAAATTGGAAAAAATTTTAAAAATATATTTTTCTTTCAAACATAGCTAGGTCTATTCGCCTGTTGATTCTGATTAAGATAATATATGGATTATAGGGTCGGAAATAAATTACAATATTATTCAATATCAAATTTAAAAAAATATTAAATTTGATCAATTTTTTTTTTTATATTTTAACAATGAAATCCCTTAAAAAAATTGGAAAAAATTTTAAAAATGTATTTTTCTTTCAAACATAGCTAGGTCCATTCGCCTGTTGATTCTGATTAAGATAATATATGGATTATAGGGTCGGAAATAAATTACAATATTACAATATCATTCTTGGTCGATATTTATCTATAATTTTATTGAACAATTGTTCAAAAAATCAAAGCATAAAAATCTCATTACTAAGTCAAAAGTGCATTAATTTTAATTCGGAAAGCTATTCTATGTTAGTTTTTCTTAGGTTAATAATTCTGCATACTCAATTTCAAATTTAAAAAAATTTAAATTTGATCAATTTTTTTTTTGATATTTTAACAATGAAATCCCTTAAAAAAATTGGAAAAAATTTTAAAAATGTATTTTTCTTTCAAACATAGCTAGGTCTATTCGCCTGTTGATTCTGATTAAGATAATATATGGATTATAGGGTCGGAAATAAATTACAATATTACAATATCATTCTTGGTCGATATTTATCTATAATTTTATTGAACAATTGTTCAAAAAATCAAAGCATAAAAATATCATTAGTAAGTCAAAAGTGCATTAATTTTAATTCGGAAAGCTATTCTATGTTAGTTTTTCTTAGGTTAATAATTCTGCATACTCAATTTCAAATTTAAAAAATTTAAATTTGATCAATTTTTTTTTTTGATATTTTAACAATGAAATCCCTTAAAAAAATTGAAAAAATTTTAAAAATGTATTTTTCTTTCAAACATAGCTAGGTCTATTCGCCTGTTGATTCTGATTAAGATAATATATGGATTATAGGGTCGGAAATAAATTACAATATTACAATATCATTCTTGGTCGATATTTATCTATAATTTTATTGAACAATTGTTCAAAAAATCAAAGCATAAAAATCTCATAACAAAATCAAAAGTGCATTAATTTTAATTCGGAAAGCTTTTCTATGTTAGTTTTTCTTAGGTTAATAGTTCTGCATACTCAATTTCAAATTTTAAAAAATTTAAATTTGATCAATTTTTTTTTTTTGATATTTTAACAATGAAATCCCTTAAAAAAATTGAAACAAATTTTAAAAATGTATTTTTCTTTCAAACATAGCTAGGTCTATTCGCCTGTTGATTCTGATTAAGATAATATATGGATTATAGGGTCGGAAATAAATTACAATATTATTTAATATAAAATTTAAAAAAATTTAAATTTGATCAATTTTTTTTTTATATTTTAACAATGAAATCCCTTAAAAAAATTGGAAAAAATTTTAAAAATGTATTTTTCTTTCAAACATAGCTAGGTCCATTCGCCTGTTGATTCTGATTAAGATAATATATGGATTATAGGGTCGGAAATAAATTACAATATTACAATATCATTCTTGGTCGATATTTATCTATAATTTTATTGAACAATTGTTCAAAAAATCAAAGCATAAAAATCTCATAACAAAATCAAAAGTGCATTAATTTTAATTCGGAAAGCTTTTCTATGTTAGTTTTTCTTAGGTTAATAAATGTTCAAAAAATCAAAGCATAAAAATCTCATAACTAAGTCAAAAGTGCATTGATTTGAATTCGGAAAGCTATGTTAGTTTTTCTTAGGTTAATAATTGTTCAAAAAATCAAAGCATAAAAATATCATTAGTAAGTCAAAAGTGCATTAATTTTAATTCGGAAAGCTATTCTATGTTAGTTTTTCTTAGGTTAATAGTTCTGCATACTCAATTTAAAATTTTAAAAAATTTAAATTTGACCAATATTTTTTTTTGATATTTTAACAATGAAATCCCTTAAAAAAATTGAAAAAATTTTAAAAATGTATTTTTCTTTCAAACATAGCTAGGTCCATTCGCCTGTTGATTCTGATTAAGATAATATATGGATTATAGGGTCGGAAATAAATTACAATATTACAATATCATTCTTGGTCGATATTTATCTATAATTTTATTGAACAATTGTTCAAAAAATCAAAGCATAAAAATATCATTAGTAAGTCAAAAGTGCATTAATTTTAATTCGGAAAGCTATTCTATGTTAGTTTTTCTTAGGTTAATAATTCTGCATACTCAATTTCAAATTTAAAAAAATTTAAATTTGATCAATTTTTTTTTTTGATATTTTAACAATGAAATCCCTTAAAAAAATTGGAAAAAATTTTAAAAATGTATTTTTCTTTCAAACATAGCTAGGTCTATTCGCCTGTTGATTCTGATTAAGATAATATATGGATTATAGGGTCTGGAAATAAATTACATATATTATCTTAATTTATCAAATTTTATGAAAATTCAAAATTAAATTTGATCTATATATTTTTTTTATTTAATAATTTTAAACAATGAAATCCCTTAAAAAAATTGAAAAAATTTTAAAAATGTATTTTTCTTTCAAACATAGCTAGGTCTATTCGCCTGTTGATTCTGATTAAGATAATATATGGATTATAGGGTCGGAAATAAATTACAATATTACAATATCATTCTTGGTCGATATTTATCTATAATTTTATTGAACAATTGTTCAAAAAATCAAAGCATAAAAATCTCATTAACAAAGTCAAAAGTGCATTAATTTTAATTCGGAAAGCTATTCTATGTTAGTTTTTCTTAGGTTAATAGTTCTGCATACTCAATTTAAAATTTTAAAAAATTTAAATTTGACCAATATTTTTTTTTTATATTTTAACAATGAAATCCCTTAAAAAAATTGGAAAAAATTTTAAAAATGTATTTTTCTTTCAAACATAGCTAGGTCCATTCGCCTGTTGATTCTGATTAAGATAATATATGGATTATAGGGTCGGAAATAAATTACAATATTACAATATCATTCTTGGTCGATATTTATCTATAATTTTATTGAACAATTGTTCAAAAAATCAAAGCATAAAAATCTCATAACAAAATCAAAAGTGCATTAATTTTAATTCGGAAAGCTTTTCTATGTTAGTTTTTCTTAGGTTAATAAATGTTCAAAAAATCAAAGCATAAAAATATCATTAAGTAAGTCAAAAGTGCATTAATTTTAATTCGGAAAGCTATTCTATGTTAGTTTTTCTTAGGTTAATAGTTCTGCATACTCAATTTAAAATTTTAAAAAATTTAAATTTGACCAATATTTTTTTTTTGATATTTTAACAATGAAATCCCTTAAAAAAATTGAAAAAATTTTAAAAATGTATTTTTCTTTCAAACATAGCTAGGTCCATTCGCCTGTTGATTCTGATTAAGATAATATATGGATTATAGGGTCGGAAATAAATTACAATATTACAATATCATTCTTGGTCGATATTTATCTATAATTTTATTGAACAATTGTTCAAAAAATCAAAGCATAAAAATATCATAACTAAATCAAAAGTGCATTAATTTTAATTCGGAAAGCTTTTCTATGTTAGTTTTTCTTAGGTTAATAAATGTTCAAAAAATCAAAGCATAAAAATCTCATAATAAGTCAAAAGTGCATTAATTTTAATTCGGAAAGCTATTCTATGTTAGTTTTTCTTAGGTTAATAGTTCTGCATACTCAATTTAAATTTTAAAAAATTTAAATTTGATCAATTTTTTTTTTTTGATATTTTAACAATGAAATCCCTTAAAAAAATTGGAAAAAATTTTAAAAATGTATTTTTCTTTCAAACATAGCTAGGTCTATTCGCCTGTTGATTCTGATTAAGATAATATATGGATTATAGGGTCGGAAATAAATTACAATATTACAATATCATTCTTGGTCGATATTTATCTATAATTTTATTGAACAATTGTTCAAAAAATCAAAGCATAAAAATCTCATAACAAAATCAAAAGTGCATTAATTTTAATTCGGAAAGCTTTTCTATGTTAGTTTTTCTTAGGTTAATAAATGTTCAAAAAATCAAAGCATAAAAATCTCATAACTAAGTCAAAAGTGCATTAATTTTAATTCGGAAAGCTATTCTATGTTAGTTTTTCTTAGGTTAATAGTTCTGCATACTCAATTTAAAATTTTAAAAAATTTAAATTTGACCAATATTTTTTTTTTGATATTTTAACAATGAAATCCCTTAAAAAAATTGGAAAAAATTTTAAAAATGTATTTTTCTTTCAAACATAGCTAGGTCCATTCGCCTGTTGATTCTGATTAAGATAATATATGGATTATAGGGTCGGAAATAAATTACAATATTACAATATCATTCTTGGTCGATATTTATCTATAATTTTATTGAACAATTGTTCAAAAAATCAAAACATAAAAATCTCATAACAAAATCAAAAGTGCATTAATTTTAATTCGGAAAGCTTTTCTATGTTAGTTTTTCTTAGGTTAATAAATGTTCAAAAAAATTCAAAGCATAAAAATCTCATAACTAAGTCAAAAGTGCATTGATTTGAATTCGGAAAGCTATGTTAGTTTTTCTTAGGTTAATAATTGTTCAAAAAATCAAAGCATAAAAATATCATTAGTAAGTCAAAAGTGCATTAATTTTAATTCGGAAAGCTATTCTATGTTAGTTTTTCTTAGGTTAATAGTTCTGCATACTCAATTTAAAATTTTAAAAAATTTAAATTTGACCAATTTTTTTTTTTTGATATTTTAACAATGAAATCCCTTAAAAAAATTGGAAAAAATTTTAAAAATGTATTTTTCTTTCAAACATAGCTAGGTCCATTCGCCTGTTGATTCTGATTAAGATAATATATGGATTATAGGGTCGGAAATAAATTACAATATTACAATATCATTCTTGGTCGATATTTATCTATAATTTTATTGAACAATTGTTCAAAAAATCAAAGCATAAAAATATCATTAGTAAGTCAAAAGTGCATTAATTTTAATTCGGAAAGCTATTCTATGTTAGTTTTTCTTAGGTTAATAGTTCTGCATACTCAATTTAAAATTTTAAAAAATTTAAATTTGACCAATTTTTTTTTTTTATATTTTAACAATGAAATCCCTTAAAAAAATTGAAAAAATTTTAAAAATGTATTTTTCTTTCAAACATAGCTAGGTCCATTCGCCTGTTGATTCTGATTAAGATAATATATGGATTATAGGGTCGGAAATAAATTACAATATTACAATATCATTCTTGGTCGATATTTATCTATAATTTTATTGAACAATTGTTCAAAAAATCAAAGCATAAAAATCTCATAACAAAATCAAAAGTGCATTAATTTTAATTCGGAAAGCTTTTCTATGTTAGTTTTTCTTAGGTTAATACTGCATACTCAATTTCAAATTTTAAAAAATTTGAATTTCATCAATTTTTGTTTGAAGTTTTAAC